>CM036757.1:14572007-14589507 GCA_020796225.1 Arion vulgaris
GATTGATTGATTGATTGATTGATTGATTGATTGATTGATTGATTGATTGATTGATACCCTTCGATCAATAACCATACATGCTGTGATCGCATTCTCAATAAGGAAGATCTCGGAAAAAGCAAAGGTGGGAATCCCCGATGTCATTTTGAAGATGTCGAAAATGTAAACATTTTTGTTACCCTTTTCTATGAATTTTCCCGGACAACATCTTTGCAGCCTATTCTTATTGATTGTCATCTGCCAAGAGTTTTTTAGTGCACAACTGGAACACGATACCTACCTTGGTATAGTCCGTCTCCGATAGGACTAGGAATACGACCTCACCTATATTGAGATCAAGTTTGTGTAAAGATACACCAATGGTTCCACGCAAGAAACGAACCGACTACCTTTGGAGCGAGAGTTGATAACCTTACCTCTACGCCACCGAGACACATCCATGTCATAGAGACACATCCATGTCATAGAGACACATCCATGTCATAGAGACCATCCATGTCTAGAGACACATCCATGTCATAGAGACACATCCATGTCATAGAGACACATCCATGTCATAGAGACACATCCATGTCATAGAGACACATCCATGTCATAGAGACACATCCATGTCATAGAGACACATCCATGTCATAGAGACACATCCATGTCATAGAGACACATCCATGTCATAGAGACGCCTCCATGTCACAGAGACACATCCATGTCATAGAGACACATCCATGTCACAGAGACGCCTCCATGTCACAGAGACACATCCATGTCATAGAGACACATCCATGTCATAGAGACACATCCATGTCATAGAGACGCCTCCATGTCATAGAGACACATCCATGTCATAGAGACACATCCATGTCATAGAGACACATCCATGTCATAGAGACGCCTCCATGTCACAGAGACACATCCATGTCATAGAGACACATCCATGTCACAGAGACACATCCATGTCATAGAGACACATCCATGTCATAGAGACACATCCATGTCATAGAGACGCCTCCATGTCATAGAGACACATCCATGTCATCGAGACACATCCATGTCATAGAGACGCCTCCATGTCACAGAGAACCTCTCAATATATAGAAAGGTGTGGGGAATGTCTAGTTAAGACCTTCTACTTAAGAATGTCAATCATTTATGTCACTAGAATACTCTCTGGTCTAAAGTAACACTTCATCTTACATTTGTACGACTGTTTCTGCCTCGCCCATATGGTGCCGGAGCTAGCATGGGGAGTAAAGAATAGTACCACTGCGATCGACAAAGCATGTCGTAAGAGGCGACTGATGTAGGACCTAGGAAAGCTACCTAGTAAATAAAAAAGAATAGCAGTGATCGGATGTGCGGGCCTCATTGTATGCGCATAACTGGCACAATGATCTTAGGCTCAGATCACATAGAAATCACACAGAGTGGTTAACAAGTAGTCGATATGGAGCGTTCGAAGAAGAAGAAGAAGTTTCTACCTTAAGAGATGCACAGAGACGTAAGTAGGGTTTTCTACTAGTCTCAGAGCACACCTCCATTGAATGGGTCTCATGGATTCGGCTGCCTGTACCTGTGGAGCACCAAAGCAGCCCCCAGAGCACATCCTGCATGACTGCCCCAGCCTAAAATGTGTTGGAATGGAAATCTGGCCAACAGAGTCAACCCTTCCAAAAAATTATGTGGGACCGGTGAAGACCTCAAGCGCACCGCCCTGGTTATGAAAAATAGCGGAGTAGTCGCATAGCAGAAGTTGATCGACAGAAGAAGAACAATGTATCGAGGAGAGAGAGGGATAGGAGAGGGAGAGAGGAGAGAGAGGAAAAGAGAGATGAAAGCAGAGAGAGAACATATACCAGAAAGATAGCTGTAAAAATAATATAGCAACATCTAAATTCTTCCTCATAACGGAACCCTGTGAATGGAGATCGGAGTGATAAAAGGAGAATTTTTTTTATGGTCCCAGTGATTTCCAATATTAGATAACAGTTAGAGCCTGAAAGAAATGATACATCAATATCTCGGGCGTGGATGAAACTACAGAATGTTGGAAGTGTTTAATGGAGAATGCTAGAAATATGTTTATAGAAAAAATGAATATTAAATAATAATAAACCAGATTTGAAGCATCTCAATTGCTCTGTACTTTTGTGAAATAGTAAGGTTCTTCCTCTTCTTCTTCTTTGCGTTCGTTCTTTACGACCAATTTTAATCACTCTTTGTGATGTTAGATCAGTTTTATTTTTGTGCCAGGGCATGCAGGTGTAAGGGGAATGAACGTGTGGATAGGCTTGCAGGTATGGCTGCTGTACAAAGCGGGCGAGCAATGGACCAGGTTGATATTATCAATTCCTTAAGGGAGAGAGGGCTTGTACATGATTCACGTAATAGCGGCGAATCCACAACACTAACCAGACTGCAAGAACTCACAGTTAAGTGTGGTGTAGCTAGACAAGAACGCTATGCTGGCAGACAAAGGAGAATTGTAAACCAACAAAGAACCGGTGTCGTTAGTCGCCACACGCTGATGGACATACTGAGGGAGAGATCGGAGCACTTATGGACTAATTTGTTCGACGTGCAATGATGGTGATCCGACGACTAAACTAAACTAAAGATCTTTGCCAAGAACGTGTATACATTACACATTGGTTTGGTAGGCCCCTAAACACATAGACTTCTACAAGTTTAGGACATGTGCATCCGATTTCAGCCAAACCTCCTTAATCGCCTCTTACGACATGTGTGGCAGGTAACAGTGGTTCTATTCTTTACACCCCAAATTTGGGCCCCGGTAACCACTCGGGCGAATAGTAAGGTTTACTTTTCTGATCATGATAATTATATGCATTTTACGTGTGTTATACCTGTTGTGTGTGTGTACGTACGTACGTTCGTGTGTGTTATGTGCTTGTGTGTGTTTGCGAACTGTTCCTTTGTAAGTGTTGGAGGTGTGTACTGTGCTTGTGTGTTTTGCTCATTGTTTTGCGTGTTTATTTAATGTTTATGTGCGTGCTATGCTTAAGTGTGCTATGTTTATGTATATATGTGCTTTGTATTTGTGTGTTTATTGTCAACGTGTTGTGTTTATGTGTGTTTATTAATCATAAATTTATGTAGCTACTCTATAAAACGCAATGGGCGGATTAGCGCAAATGGTAGAGCGTTCGTTAAGAAAATCTGAAGAAAAAAATGTGTGTGTTAATTTCCCACACTACGTTTCACAAGTGCGAAAAAATTGACCGTCTTACCCCCTGCATTCACTAGAAATGTGCTTGAGACGATACTACCAAATGTGAGAAAATGAAAATATATAATGAAATTCTGCGAAAACGAGTACTCCAGTGCTATATTGAACCAATACTTATGTATGGCAGCGAATCATGGACAACGAACAAATAATCAATAAGATCATTAGAAGCCACAGAGATGTAATTTTACAGAAGAAAGCTGAACATTTCATGGACAGATAAGAAAACAGATGAGGAGGTTTTTAATCAGGCCTGCACACAAAGAAACCTTATCAAATGAATAAGAATCAAACAATCAAAGTTCTTCGGGCATATAATGCGAAGAGGAGGTTTAGAACATTTGGTGACAACAGGTAAAATTCAACGAAGGAGAGATCGTGGAAGACATAGGAGAAGATGTTGGATGGCCTGACATCATGGTTCGACAAAAGATCTCCGTCAGAACTGATTACATGCATTAAGCAGAGAGAGTTGTGGAGAGACATGATTGCCTACGCCGGCAGGCATGGCACTTGAATTATAATGAAATGCTACATGGTGATGTACTTGATGTGTTCAAAGAAAGCAGGTGTCCGTTTTTAGTCTCTTGAGATCTTCAGAGAGCTTCTCTTGCACTGGATGAACCTTTTCTAGGCACAGAGTCTGGTAATTTTGCTGCTGATGGTACTCCGTGAGATGAACACCATCTTTTTGTTCTATTTGATTACGACGCCATCATTAACTGAACCACGTTGCACTGTTATGTTAAGCCCGTGGCTGACTTAATCTGGTAATATACATCAAAATATGAACTTTCTCTCATAAAGATATGGTATCAAGATATTGAAAACTAATAATATCGTACAAAGGTTCATGAAACTGTACCGTATAAAATAGAGCTATCAAGTGAGTTGGGTACTCCAGTTTTGTAATTTGTATTTCTATTTTCTTGGCTCATCATCATCGTCCCTTCTTGTCCCTTCTGAACTTGGCCCCATGACAGCAGTCCTGAAAAATTATATTCTGTGCAAGTTGACCAGCGTCAGCAACAGTCATTCTCAGATCGTCAATGACATCTTGCACCCATCGTCTTCTAGGTCTTCTTCTTATTCTTCTTCCAGGCATCATTCCTCCAAAATTATCTTCTCTATGCACGTGTCGTTTGATGTGTCAGAAATATTTAATTTTCCTTGATGTTATGCTCTTTAATAGCCAACTCTCTTTAATATCAAGCTGTTGCACACCAGAAGCATTTGTTCTTGTCTCCGTCCATGATATTCTAAGTACTCTTCTGTAGCATTTGCATTCAAAGGCCTTAATTATATTCTCCGCCGCTTTGTCAATGGCATGTCTTCTTGAAATTTCCTTTAGAGAAGTCTCTCTAGCGTCGATTTTATTTGTATGCCCCCCATATGCTTCAAACTTCGAACTTAGATCGTATCCCATATGGAGCGATCGTATTATGTTCCAGTGATTCATGAACTCACTGTAGATAAGGTGGAATGCCTAGTTTTATCGGAGACGAATGTAGTTCCCGAGATCAGACTGAGTATGTGAAAGAACCGTTAGTAGTTGAAAATCAATAGAAATATTATGGTAACCCGCTTCCCAAAAGATGTTAATTCAATTATATAAAAATGTGTACACTTTTCAACTCAAAATTACGTCGGAAACCTTCGTCGGTGCCACGAAGTGCGTGCTCTGCAGTTTGGATTTTCATATATAAGCAAGAGATCGGTACAATGGTTATTCACCGAAATAAATTATAATGGCTCAGTATGCATTTGTCTATATTTAATTTGTATGGTTTTACATGTGTAAGTATGTTTGACTGCGCATGTGTGTCTTCCTTTATGTGTTAAATTCATTTGTCTTCCGTTTGTATGTGTGATGAATTCATGTGTGTCTTGTTTTATGGATAGAATCATATTGTCTTCTTTTATGTGATAGAATTCATGTGTCTTCCGTTTGTATGTGATAGAATTCATATGTCTTCCTTGTAGTGATGAATTCATGTGTCTTCCGTTTGTATATGTGTAAATTCATATGTGTCTTCCTTTTGTATGTGATAGATTCATATGTGTCTTCCGTTTGTAGTGATAGAATTATGTGTGTTCCGTTTGTATGTGTGATAAATTCATGTGTGTCTCCGTTTGTATTGTGATAGTATGTGTGTCTTCCGTTTGTATGTGTTAGAATTATGTGTGTCTTCCGTTTGTATGTGTGATAAATTCATGTGTCTTCCTTTGTATGTGTGATAGAATTATGTGTTTCCGTTTGTATGTGTGATAGAATTCATGTTGTCTTCCTTTGTATGTGTGATAAATTCAGTGTGTCTTTTGTATTGTGTAGAATTCATGTGTGTCTTCGTTTGTATGTTGTAGAATCATGTGTTCGTTTGTATGTGTGATAGAATTCATGTGTCTTCTTTGTATGTGTGATATAATTCATGTGTGTCTTCCGTTTGTATGTGTGATAGAATTCATATGTGTCTTCCTTTGTATGTGTGATGAATTCATGTTCTTCCGTTTGTATTGGATTAAATTCATATATAGCAAGTTGTATGTGATAATTCATGTGTGTTTCACATCTTGTAATGTGTGATCAATTGCATGTTGTCTTCCGTTTGTTAATGTGATGAATTCATGTGTTCTTACTTTTGTATGTGTGATAGAATTCATGTGTGTCTTCCTTTTGTATGTGTGATAGAATTCATGTGTGTCTTCCGTTTGTATGTGTGATAGAATTCATGTGTGTCTTCCTTTTGTATGTGTGATAGAATTCATGTGTGTCTTCCGTTTGTATTTGTGATAGAATTCATGTGTGTCTTCCGTTTGTATGTGTGATAGAATTCATTTGTGTCTTCCGTTTGTATGTGTGATAGAATTCATGTGTGTCTTCCGTTTGTATGTGTGATAGAATTCATGTGTGTCTTCCGTTTGTATGTGTGATAGAATTCATGTGTGTCTTCCGTTTGTATGTGTGATAGAATTCATGTGTGTCTTCCTTTTGTATGTGTGATAGAATTCATGTGTGTCTTCCTTTTGTATGTGTGATAGAATTCATGTGTGTCTTCCGTTTGTATTTGTGATAGAATTCATGTGTGTCTTCCGTTTGTATGTGTGATAGAATTCATTTGTGTCTTCCGTTTGTATGTGTGATAGAATTCATGTGTGTCTTCCGTTTGTATGTGTGATAGAATTCATATGTGTCTTCCGTTTGTATGTGTGATAGAATTCATGTGTGTCTTCCGTTTGTATATGTGATAGAATTCATGTGTGTCTTCCGTTTGTATGTGTGATAGAATTCATATGTGTCTTCCGTTTGTATTTGTGATAGAATTCATGTGTGTCTTCCGTTTGTATGTGTGATAGAATTCATGTGTGTCTTCCGTTTGTATGTGTGATAGAATTATGTGTGTCTTCGTTTGTATGTTGATGAATTCATGTGTGTCTTCCGTTTGTATGTGTGATAGAATTCATGTGTGTCTTCCTTTGTATGTGTGATAGAATTCTGGTGTCTTCCGTTTGTATATGTGATAGAATTCATGTGTGTCTTCCGTTTGTATGTGTGATAGAATTCATATGTGTCTTCCGTTTGTATGTGTGATAGAATTCATGTGTGTCTTCCGTTTGTATGTGTGATAGAATTCATGTGTGTCTTCCGTTTGTATGTGTGATAGAATTCATTTGTGTCTTCCGTTTGTATGTGTGATAGAATTCATGTGTGTCTTCCGTTTGTATGTGTGATAGAATTCATGTGTGTCTTCCGTTTGTATGTGTGATAGAATTCATGTGTGTCTTCCGTTTGTATGTGTGATAGAATGCATGTGTGTCTTCCGTTTGTATGTGTGATAGAATTCATATGTGTCTTCCGTTTGTATGTGTGATAAAATTCATGTGTGTCTTCCGTTTGTATATGTGATAGAATTCATGTGGTCAAGATTATAACAAACAAAACACTAACTTCTTCTTCTTTTCTTTTCCTTGTTCGCCTTCTATGAATTCAGGCGTAGTTAGTCGTCAGTAAGGTGTTTATGGTTGATTTTGTGGTGAAGTCTTGCTTTCCCTATCATCAGTGTCCCTCGTCATTCATGAGAGCCTCCTCCGACTTCAGAGGAAAAAATAACTAACTACCTGGACTGAGCAACAAATATAGATAAGAATTAGAAAATACTAACTAACTACCTGAACTGAGCAACAAATAGAGAAGAATTAGAAAAATACTAACTAACTACCTGAACTGAGCAACAAATAGAGAAGAATTGGAAAAATACTAACTACCTGAACTGAGCAACAAACTGAGAAGAATTAGAAAAATACTAACTACCTGAACTGAGCAACAAATAGAGAAGAATTAGAAAATACTAACTTAACTACCTGAATTGAGCAACTAAACTGAGAAGAATTAGAAAAATACTAACTAACTACCTGAACTGAGCAACAAACTGAGAAGAATTAGAAAAATACTAACTAACTACCTGAACTGAGCAACAAACTGAGAAGAATTAGAAAAATACTAACTAACTACCTGGACTGAGCAACAAATATAGAGAAGAATTAGAAAAATACTAACTAACTACCTGAACTGAGCAACAAACTGAGAAGAATTAGAAAATACTAACTACCTGGACTGAGCAAAAAGAGAAGAATCAGAAAAATACGCTATGAATCGAGAACATGATAAACATCAAGAAAACTGGAAGACAACTAAATAGAGGACTTTGCCAGAGACAGACAGATACTTCAATACCTAGTTATATATGTACTTAACTCCTCATTACCTTTGTCTTTTGTTGTGGAGTAGTTAGATTGTCTATTCACTATTGTCTGACATAGTCATTACGTTCTTTCTATAGAGACGCAACAAATCGATCTTATAGCTGTGATTATCTTAGTTAGCACTTACAAATGTTCATATATTCTCTTCTGTCTATAAATAGCTATATCAAGACAAAGGAACGTCTGGTCGAATGTATTAGAGTGTAGGCTTCCTACGGGAGACCATTTTCAATCCCAGATCTCCTTCTTTTCTTTGCGTTCGTTCTCTTACGACCAATTTTAATCACTCTTTGATGAATGTTTGATCTTTGCCAAAAACGTGTATACTGTTGCATATGGTTTAGGTAATCCCTCAAACGATATAGACTTCTGACACGTTTAGGACACGTCATCCGATTTCAGCCAAACTCTTGAAGTCACCTTTACGACATGCGTGGCAGGAAACAGTGGTTCTATTCTTTACACAGCCAAATTTTGGTCAAATCTTAGGCTCGGGCGTCAATCTACGGTAGCCAAGATTTTTTTCTGTCATGAGCATAAATAAAGCATCCTAACCTGAATCTCGGTTTGATTGTTAGCGTGTAATAGTGTGGGCCTCCTGATGTAAAACTCTTTTATTCTTCTATCTTATTTCATCCAATCTCTTTGTTAAAGCACTCAGTAAGAGGTCTGTGTCCTAGGTCGCTAATATTATCTCACACAACAACAAACGTATCAATCTGAACATTCATATCTCAGACATTCTCCTCTGTCTTACTGGAAGTCTGTATCAATTTTAATATATTTATTTAAATTCTAAAAATCTAAAAGAATACATCAGTACAAATAGCATAAACACAACCAAATTAATATATATAACCAAACATTAACACATAAAAGAATGTCTCTAACTAAAAATGTTTAAGTAATTTTCCCATATACATTATACTCTACACAAACATACCTATAGTTCTCAACCCTAAGTTATCTCCACTGGAAGTAAGACACAACTTGATTCGTCTAGCTGGAGAGTCTCAAAACTATCTCTTCGATGATGATATAAACTTTAAAGTCATTTGGGAGACGGTTGTCTCAGATCGATGGTGTTAATCTATGTTCTCTATATGATTGGATTATTTGGTGAGGTTGAAGACTTCCGAGTGAGTAAGGAGACGGTTGTCTCAGACTACAGCATACGTGTTAACTATAATAAGACTTGTAGCCTCTGTGATTGTCTCAGACCTATCACTGGGTCTGTCTCTACGCAGGTCTCTGTCTGATGTAGACTACACTTCCTGAATAGTCGAATCCTTCTTTGTGTGTCTCTTTACTCTTTCTGACTGGCGAATATTGACTGTTGAAGTCTAACTGTCTCAGGACTACCTACACTGACTGTCCCTTTGGTCTGTCTCAGCCCCTCTGAATCGCTGAATCAATCTGTTCTTTAGTGTTGTGTTCTCTAGATAGTATGTGTATCTCTTCTAGTCTGTCTGCTGGCGAATATTGACTGTGTGTGTCTCTTCAGTTCTAGACAACACTTCTTGACTAGTCAATTCTTTATCTCTGTAACTGTCTCAGACTACCCTCACTGACTGTTCCTGGGTCTGTCTCTGCCCCTCTAAATCGCTGAATCTGCCAAGTGTCTGTCCCTACTCTCTGTGCGAAGTTGTCCCTCTGCCAAGTGTCTCTGCTAAGTGTGTCTAAAGTTGTCTGAAGTTCTGTGAAGTTGTGTCTAAAGTTGTCTAAAGTTGTCTGAAGTTCTGTGAAGTTGTGTCTAAAGTTGTCTAAAGTTGTCTGAAGTTCTGTGAGCTGGTCTCGTTGTCTAAAGTTGTCTGAAGTTCTGTGAAGTTGTGTCGAATCTACAATATGCATTCTATTTATCCACTGACAATTTTCTTTGTTTGCAAATGTGTCATTGTCCTGTTAGTCCATTCTCACGGTCAAATCTGGTTGCTGGTTGGAAATCCCGTCTAATTTGATATTTGTGACCTATGGAATTTCTAGAAAACAAGAATACAATTAACCTCAAGTTGACTGCAGGAGAAAGAAAGGCAGGGCATAAGTTCACTTCCAGTTAAGGAAAAAAAACCTTGTTAACATATCTGGTCTGTTATTATACGTCCACAGACCAGGTATATGGTTACCCCTTTGTTTCATTGAAAAGTGAGTGCCTAGATGAAGCTTGGGACTAAGAATAAAGCAAGGGAAAAATCTGGTAGCATATTTCCTGCTACAGTTGCACTAGCCATGCAGACATTAAATTCTACAGGCTCATGTCCCTCCTGTCATACACCGACCTAAAAAGCAATATTACAGACAGTAACGACAGTTTGTATTTAAATGTCAAGACGTTGGTCGTTATTGAGGAAGATAGCAGTGATCATGGACCTAAATTAACGTTATTATAATAATAATAATTAACCTCTCGTACCGTTATACGTTACATAGGGCCTGCAAGTAATTTCTCCATACCGCTCTATCCTGGGCAACTCGCTCAATCTCCTCCATGGAACTGAGACCGATATTTCCTGCCTCTCTCAGCAAAGTTCGTTTCAGGGTCTCCTTAGGTCGGCCTCTCTTTCTTGAACCCTTTGCATCCCACTTCAATGCCTGCTTTGATATTCGTTGATCATTTCTCCTCAAGTGTGCCCAACATATCTCCATTTTGTCTTTCTTATAACAGTTGAAATTAACGTTGAAGACGAAGATTTAAATATATTGAGCCTATGCAGTGATGATCTAAAGTAGCAATCTCATTCCATGTAAGATATATAATAAAAGTCATTAACTCTACGAAATGTACATGTTCCATTTTAATTGCTGAATATCCAAACTTGTTAGAACTGACATGTTTTATCTTCAGTGGAGCAGAATGTTATGGAGACTTACTGTCCGTGTAGAATACCCAAAGAGCAGTAGAGATGCGATTAAAGTACCAACAGGAAATTCTGTCAGAACTATAAAGCAGAAATTCAGGCACTCAAGGTGGAAACTGAATCATTTTTGAATACCAGACCTGATCCACAACCTGTTGTATTTTTGACACATGCAAAGCCAGCATTCGAAGCACTGCAGTCTAGAAAATTGCCATGTCTGCAGACCCTACTGTCTAAACCGTGCAAGCAGCGCGAGGTCGTCTTGTAGTGGATACTATCTCACTGTGGAATACTTGGAAATGAAACCGCAGAACGACTAGCCAAGGAAGGTGCTTCAGGAGAGCAACCGGATGTGCTAGTTACCTACCACCAAAAGAAAAGGATGATTAAATCAATGAGAAAGCTACAAATATCAACACAAGACGATTACTATAATATGAGCAGATTGGAACAAGTTGTAATTCTGCGCCTTAGAACAGGATACAATCGACTCTGCAGCCACATGTATACAAAATTCAAGATTGGCAATTCAGTCATGTGTACATGTGGGCAGGCACAGACTACAGAGCACATACATCAAGACTGCCTGGAATATAATATACTGAGGCAAACTCACTGGCCTAACGAAACAACACTGGACAGAAAACTACACTGACCTCTGTGTGATCTACAAAAGACAGTGAAGTTCATACAAGAGACAACATTGAATATGTAGACTGGACGATTGATTGATTGATTGATATATTTGATTGATTGATATAGTGATTGATTGATTGATTGATTGATTGATATATTGATATATTGATAATATGTTTCAAGCAAAAGAAAGGAAGGTAGGAAGGACTGTCCGTTCCCCTTCCTAAAACATGAAGTCTCCCTGTCTATTTTCCCCGTTCCCAAAACGCTGCCATCCGTGGCCTACTCTAATGTTAATTTCATACTGAGTTCTCCTAATCTTTCATTTCGACATATTTGTAATGACCTCTCCGCACTTAAGTTGCTTAGACTTGCCTATTATTGCCCAAAAGTAAACATCTTATCCCACATCCAGTGATTGGCAGACCAGAAACAGCTCTGTTTCAATTACCCGTTGTTCCTGGGGTTAAATAACAATGTGTACAAGGCTCCAGCCAAAAAAAGAAACAGCTGCGAATAGGTTACTATTACGTCAGTTTGGCTGCTCAGAATGATCAGTCAACGTGATAAATATATGTTAGCCGTCAGGCGGTGTCGCATCCCTAACATTTCATCGGATTTGAACCAAGTTGCTTGTTCTCCACACAAAATACCAGATAAGATTGAAAGGATGCTTTCAGACAATCATCAATCATTGATTTTTATTTGAGATCTCTATGGCGTAGAGATAGTGTACTCTCCTCTCGTGCATAAAGGAAGTCGGTTTGCTCCCTCGTAGAGCCGTCGAGATATTTTGTCCAGAGAACGCTGATCTCAGTGTAGGTGAGATCAAATTCCTAGTCCTATTGGAGACGGAAAATAAAACGCACGTAAAAGAACCATTGGCAGTTCAAAATCGAGAAGAGCAGGCTGGAAAGCCGCTGCCCATGCAAGATTCATTAGAAAAGATTAAAAGTAAAATTCCTACAAAATGTATTCACCATTTTCAAAATTATATATGGGACCCTCGCCGGTGCTACGGAGTTCGTGCACTTCTGCTGAGATCTTTCTGTGTAAGAAAGAAATCGGAGCACACATGGTTACTCGCCGAAGTGCAATGATGATGGTCCTATCAATCAATCAATCAATCAATTGAATTTTGTCAACAACATTACACTGATGTTTTAATAAGATTCAAGGTTCTAATAAGAACTTTTTGTTGCTCCATCATCATTGCACTTCGGCGAGCAACCATGTGTGCTCCGATCTCTTTCTTACACAGAAAGATCTCAGCAGAAGTGCAATTAATGACAATCAGGATCACACACATAAGCTAACGAGTGGAAAATCATAACAACAAAGATTAGATGTCTTAGAAGAACTGCAGGAGTAACAATGAGAAATACAATTAGAAATTAACAAACGACAAGAAGACCATAAATAAAAAATCAATCATTCGCTTTTTCCATTCATAAAACAACAATAGATTAAAGGGTTTAGCCACTCTACAAAAATGCTCTGGTATTGTTAACTTCTTCTTCTTCTTTCTCGAATCCTGTATGCCTCACAGCGTCAGGTCAGGAAGAGATTTCTAAAACGGGCCTAGTATGCGCTTCGTAAATAGTCTCTTTCGTCGCCTCTGTTATCTCTGAGCTACATCTTTTGCGTGGCCGGCCTTTTTCTTTGTACCCATTGTATCGGAGCAGCATTGCTCTTTGGGGTGCACTGTCTGATGGTAATCTGCTTACGTGGCCGAACCATTTAATTTGTTGTTTCTTGATAAAGTCTAGTACTGATGTTGTACCCACTTTTTCCTGATGTCTTCATTTCTCAACCGGTCTCTTCTTGTTACACCAGCATTCTGCGTAAACACTTCATCTCTGTTGTGACTAGTTTTCTTCTATCGTTTGTTGTCAGCGTCCAGGTTTGGCACTGATATTGTTAACAAGGGTTTTTATTTTTAAACAAAAAGGGTTTTCAAGCCAAAGGATTGACTTCATTGCACAGATTTTACCCCATATGGCTCGGTCCCTCTCCGTAAAAATGGTAAGTCACCTGCTGAGAGTTTTGCACAAAGCACGAACTCCGTAGCCCCGGCAACAATCCTAGGAGTCTCTGGAAAAAATTGCACTCGTGTACAGATTGGCGGGATCCGGATTCGAACCTACGACTTTCGACACGCAAGACAAAGGCTTAACCACTTTTTTACCGATCCAGAAGCACTTGAGCTTTCAGCTCTTCGGCTGTGGACATCGTAATCCTTTGTCAATCTGGTGAACTTGTAGCTTTTCTGCCAGCCCGCGGAATTGAGCCCGCACTCACAGGGAGCTTGTCACCCGTAGTCCAACGCGCTACGAACACGCTGGACAGACGGGAGCTTAACTACTTAACCACAGATATCCCCATTGTTAACAAGATAATGCTAAAAATACAGAGTGAAATCGTGCGAGGTGATTGATTGATTGATTGATTGATTGATTGATTGATTGATTGATTGATTGATTGATGGACCATCATCATTGTACTTCGATGAGTAACCATGTGGGCTCCGATCTCTTTCTTACACAGGAAGATCTCAGCTGCAGTGCACGGACTCCGTAGCAGCGGCGAGGGTCACCGATGTAATTTTGAATATAGTGAAGATATTTTGTAGGAATTTTATTTTTAATCTTTTTTAACGAATTTGTCCCGGACAGCAGATTTTCCAGCCTGCTCTTCTAGATTTTGAACTGCCAAGTGTTCATTTACCTGCTTAAACGGAACACGGGACCTATTTTATGTCTTCAGCCTCCGACAGGACTAGGAATTCCATCTCACCTATACTAAGATCAGGGATCTCTGGAAAAATATCCCGATGGTTCCGCGAGGGAGCGAACCTGCTACCTTTGACACAAGAAACGAGCATCTAACCTCTACGGCACAGAGACCCCCACTAGAGACAAAAGGAAGTTTATATTAGGTAAGCGAGTCTGCCGGTGACGTCTGTGGCCTAGGGGATAGTGACTCGGTTTATTAACCCCGACGTTCTGAGTTCGAATCACGCTGCGGACAGTTTGGTTGCAAATTGTTTCGCGTGGAATTTTACAAAGGACGATGGCACCACCCGTTCAGAAAGCAATGGCAAACTACTGAACGTAAAAATGCCTAGAAAAATTACAAACAGCGTTAAAAAGTTGGGGGTGATTCGCAAAGTCATGTAAAGGATATGCAATTAACTTACGCGAGTCTGCTAAGTGCTCAACTTCAAAACCAAAATGAACACTTTGTCAGCATTGCAAGTTACATATGTGGAGAAATCCGTGTGTCCAGAAGGACAGTCATTAAATAAATGACAGCTGACACAGGGACAATTATCATGTCTATATGCTCAAATTTTTATTTTTTTCCGATCCAGAAACACTTGAGCTTTTCAGCTCTTCAGCTCGTTGCCATGGACATCGTAACCCTTCGGTTCGGTGCCACGAACACCGTAAATATGGGGAATATGTGGCTTTTTCTGCCATCCCGCGGAATTTAACCCGCACACAGAGGGATAGTCACCCGTAGTCCAACGCGCTACGAACACGCTGGGCAGACGGGCATATATGATCAAATAAAAACAAAAGCAGGTATTGAAGTAGGGGACAGGAAGAGAGAAGTGGGGGAGTTCAAGAAAGAAAGGAGCCTTTTAAACCCCCGAAGCCAACTTTACTGAGCGAGGCGAGAAATCTTGGACTGAACTCCATAGAGGAGATTTAGCGAGTCGTCCAAGATTGATCGGTATGGAGAAATTGCTTGCATGCGCTATGTAACGTATAATCTACGAGATTAATATATAATAATAATAATAATAGTAATATAACAACAGCACGTGACATACGGTAGATTTTACATACAACATTTTGAACCATATTCCGGTACCATCGACCATCATTAATCTCTCAATCTTTTTATTACAATTCTGATCGTTCTGACCCTGACAAGCCGGCGTCACCTTGGTGGTCCATAATCTTCAGGGCTGTCATTAGAAAATAGTTACCCAGTTTTCTCTCTTATCGTATAGATCACTACCAACAGTCTGTTATTAATTGTCTGTCTATCTTTACTAGCTATTATCTATTGTCTTTACCCAGATGGATGATGGAATTGGTTGTTCACTCATGCTGTTAAGCGTAGGGAAGGGAGCTTTTGTTTTCGTCTCAGCGCTAGATGAGTCGCCCTTGTTGTGTTATATCCGTGTTTATTTAGTGTGGTCTTGATATTGTTTAGTCATCGTTTTCTTGGTCTTCCCTTAGCTCTAGTGTATGGAGCTTTAATTTGCGTTCCAGTGCCAGATGAGTCGCACTTGTTGTGTTACATCCATGTTTATTTAGTGTGGTCTTGATATTGTTTATCCATCGTTTTCTTGGTCTTCTCTTGGCTCAAGTGTGGGAGGTTTAATTTGCGTTCCAGTGCCAGATGAGTCGCACTTGTTGTGTTACATCCGTATTTATTTAGTGTGTTCTTGATATTGTTTATCCATCGTTTTCTTGGTCTTCCCTTGGCTCAAGTGTGGGAGGTTTAATTTGCGTTCCAGTGCCAGATGAGTCGCACTTGTTGTGTAGTATCCGTGTTTATTTAGTGGGATCTTGATATTGTTTATCCATCGTTTTCTTGGTCTTCCCTTGGCTCAAGTGTGGGAGGTTTAATTTGCGTTCCAGTGCCAGATGAGTCGCACTTGTTGTGTAGTATCCGTGCTTATTTAGTGTGATCTTGATATTGTTTATCCATCGTTTTCTTGGTCTTCCCTTGGCTGTAGTATCTGATCTCGTTTTATGGTATGCTGTTATTGGTTGTTGGTTTTATTCATCTTTACTAGCGGACATGTTACTCCAAACGTTGTCACAACCACTATTTCATCTTCTTCCTTAAACACTCCATATCGACCGCTTGCTTAGCGACTATTTGTGATTTGTACTTTATCTGAGCCTAAAAGCGATTGTACGTTTTGCCAGTTATACACGCCACAAGTAAGACGATTTCTGCGACAGATTTTTTAATTTACTAGGACAGCTGCCCAAGTCCCTACCTTAGTCGCCTCTTACAACATGTCTTGTATGTTGTAGAGTTACTATTCTTTGCTCCCCTTGAGAGCACCGGCAACGCACGGGCGACAACTACCACTTTAACATCCGTATTTCTGTTCTTACTTTCCCTAAGAATTTACTATCACTAACTGACGAGTTATTTTAGTAATCGATTCTTAACATGTATTGACCAATCCAGTCCAAATATGTTGAGCTGCTATTTTCTGCTCTCTGGGGAATTCTTGCTACACACTTTTCTAAAAATATACGAGCTGGAATTTCCGATTACCATTCCATCCAGTAAATACGTAACAAAACAAAATGAAAATAAATAATAATTAATGCCAAGTTAGTGAAATCTATATGGGATATTACTCGTCTGAAGACTAAAAACTGCTTGCATTAGCTTACAAAACTGAGTATGTGATGCACATATGCACATACATGCATACATAATTGCATTATCTTACAAAACTGAGTATGTGATGCACATATGCACATACATGCATACATAATTGCTTTATCTTACAAAACTGAGTATGTGATGCACATATGCACATACATGCATACATAATTGCTTTACCTTACAAAACTGAGTATGTGATGCAAATATGCACATACATGCATACATAAATATACAAAATAATAGTCGTATCATAAGGAATGATGATAAAAGCCAAGTTGCACGGAATAACTAAATAACTGTAAAATAAAAAGACCTCTTTAAATCCCCAAATTCATCCTCTAACAGATCTACCCAACACTCCATTCTTATGGCCTCCAGGAATTACTACTATATAGATAAAACCAGCGTTTCCCAAAGTGGACGGTACCGCCCTCGGTGGGCGCTAAAGCGTTCACGGCGGGGTTCAGAAGTATTTGAGGAGGTTTTTCGTGATTTTGCGGTTGAATAATTATTAAAAATTTGAATTATGCATTTTAATTCATCTTATGCCTGTCTTACACGATCCATTTTTTCA